>JAYESA010000013.1:98801805-98850636 GCA_036927795.1 Iris macrosiphon | reverse complement strand
AGTATATACATAACTACACATATACACATACACATGAACATAACACTTATTTATATATATATATATATATATATATATAACTCTCATCTACACACATATATACATATACCCTCATACATATATACATATATACAACCACTTAGAGATACTATACTCATCTATGTACACACATACCTATATATAGATACACAAATCAATGTATACATATATAAACATACACACATACATATGAACATCTCTCTATATGTATACCTAAAAACACCGACATATATATATATATATATATATATATATATATATATATATATATATATATATATATATATATATAAACATATTCATATATCACTACTTATGTACATATATATAAATCACACTTCACATATATATATAGAACTATGCATACACATTTACATATAGATACACATATATATCAATATACATATATAAACACACAATCACATAGCTATATATACATAACTATATGATATAATATAAATTCATACACTTATATATATATATATATATATATATCATATCTAATATATCATATTAATAGTTATACACAAGTCAATTGAATTGAAAAGTAATGAAGCAAACACATGGAGTGCATCGCACCCGTATCACACTATATCTATGATACGCTTGCGATACGAGTCCACCACACAACCAAACGTACCCCGAAGGACACGAGCAAGTCTAAAATAATATATATGAACAATACGAAGAGGCAAACACACATTTACGTGTCCGTATCAAAATGTGACATGCACAAAGTCCCGTGTCGGAGGAAAAACCTCCAAATTAACACGAATCACCAAAATGATGGGATACGGCCTACACGTATCCAATTGTGGATACGATACTAGCCACAAACAAACAAACACATGTTAATTTGGTCTAAATGACCAATTGACAAACACAACAAGTGTCAATCTCGGAATTTCTCCAAAATTGATACAAAAAGTACCATAACTTCCTCCATAGGTCTCCTATGAACCTAATTTCAATTCCTATGGGTAGCCTATGCATGTTGGATGGTTTCTCATGGTTAAATATCAGATTTAGTGTCTAATTAAAGAGAAAAACTGAATTATACCTATTGAGAGATGGATTCCTAATAAAATCCCCAAATTGGATGAAAAGAGCCTCAAACTTGTAGATCCTTGCTTCCTTCTTGTAGATTCTTGCTCCAATAGCCTCCAATGATGATTTGGAAAAAAATTGGGTGGAATTTGATAGGGATTTGATGAAATTTGGTTGAGGAAAATTCTAGATCTAGATTTGAAATAAAAAATGAAGAGAGAAAGTTTTTACCCCCTTTATATAGGCCTCTCTTGTCCCCTCCCTCAAGCTACTATGTAAAGTCTAAAATATCCCTTGGGCCTCTTATGAAGAAATTAATTAAGGAGGGAAGGTTCTAGTCTAATGGGTTTAACTTAATTAATTTATCCTCCTAATGAATCGGCTTACTATTGGGCTCAAAACTAACTAAAATTAAATATTGGGTCCATGGATCTAAATTAACTAGTTAGGTCCACTACACAAGTCCAAAATAAATCTAACATGCTAACAATAATTAAATAATATAATAAATAAATATTTAATATGTAAAATATTTAATTAATTATAAAATGACCAAAATATCCTTTCCTAGAAAATGTGGTAGTGACAAGTCTACCCCCCTTAGAATAATTTTGTCCTCGAAATTTAAGGGTGATCGTACTCCTTCTAGGTCAAACCCCCAGCAGTCATAGTCTAATAAGGTCTTATCTAAAATCACACAAAGAACAGTACTATGCAAAGAACACCATGCATGTTCATGATCTCTTCCTGTCTTATTACTGTTGTCTCTGTTAGGGTATTCTACACTAACTATATAACACAAGCATCCAAAAGGTACTAAAGAAGCAATCAATCAAAATAGATGGAAGTAACAGAAAGAAAGAACGGAACTCTCTAACCCATCACCTGTAGTATTGGTCTCCTCGACCGTCATCGCAAATGCTCCGCCCTGTCGAGGTAGCTCCCTCTGCGGGTGATGAGCAATTTGCGGTACTTCAGGTGGCCTAACTCCACCTCTCTGCCCTCGATCTGCATCCTGGCCTAGACGTTGAAGGGTCTAGATACAATCATTCACCATATGCTCCGTTGATCCACAATGTAAGCACGCTTCGATGTAAAGATGTAAGTCAGAAACGTCCAGCCTACGCCGCAGAATCGGTGGTAGAACGTTGTCTGGGTAATCTATCTACTAATATAATGAACCACCAACAAAACAATATACTAAATCACAGATCTATTATAGAAACGAGCACGAATATGATAAGAATAGAATAGTCACATACAACTCATGAGTCTAAAATAATACATCAATGAGTCTGAAAGAATGCTAACAAATAAGCTGGAGACAAATCCAGTACAAGAAATACTAAGAAGGTACTAATCCCGGGTCATCTGTCTCAGTCGGGATAAGTCCCTCCTGAGCCAGGGTCTCTGACTCTAAGCCCAAAATATCCTAAGGTCCATAATGTGTAGGGTACCATTCCTCAGTGTCATCTGAAAAAATATATTCGGTCAGGAATGGAGCAGAGTACATCTCTAACAGCAGTTCTAATAATGATAAAAACTATGTAACAGTAAATAGATGTGAATATACAAGATGCATAATAGATACGAGAGATACACAATAAGAAAATGCTAGAATGAACACAATAATGAATAATATGTCAATGAATAAGAATACTAATGACTAAGTGTGTGAGTACTAGCTTTAACATGTGATCGGCTTGGGAACATGATACAATATATATGGCCTGGCTAATCATACGTGCGGTGTATGATTAATACTATTCAATAACAGTAATTGATACAACAAGGGTATGATCACATATCTACACTAAAGTACTCCCCATCCTCGACTGGTATAACAGATCCAACCACGGTATGCTATGGCACGAGATTTCCCAAGAAGATAGCTAGTCTTTCCGAGAATCAGTGTCTGTACATGTACAAGATAACCAATAAAATAATACTTGCACCATATACACCATATACCAAGGAATAACATCTCATGACGAGATCCGAATATACCAATCCGTGTAACCATAGTGTCAAGAGAACATGGATATCTACACTAAAGTACTCCCCATCCTCGACTGGTATAACAGATCCAACCACGGTATGCTATGGCACGAGATTTTCCAAGAAGATAGCTAGTCTTTCCGAGAATCAGTGTCTGTACATGTACAAGATAATCAATAAAATAATACTTGTACCATATACACCATATACCAAGGAATAACATCTCATGACGAGATCCAAATATACCAATCCGTGTAACCATAGTGTCAAGAGAACATGGATATCTACACTAGATACAATGAACATAGAGGATATCATAAATGAGAAACAATCAGAGAATGTACTCGCCTGAAGTCCAAAGAATAGTCTCACAGATGTCTGATACGGTGCCTTGAAGACCTAAATATGGAATACAACATCAATACAAGGTTCCGGAAAGAAAATAAGTTAATCTAGTCAACTTCTAGGTCAACAAGTCAATTCTACGTCAAAAGTCAAACTAGGTCAACTCTAAGTCAACTATGGTCAACTACCTATTTCTATGTTGCACAAGTCTAACACAAAGATATTGGGTTCAAATATTAAAGTCTAGGTCACAAAATCCATATCTTAAAATACTAGGATACCGTATCTCCGGATACGTAAATCAATAGGTAAAATATTACATATATAAGTCAAACAATTATTAATAATATAAAATTCTAATTACAAATATTAAATAGATACCTTGGTTTTGAACCAACTTGGTATCACAACATAAACTCATAATCTTGATACCCAAACCCAATACCTTGGGTATCCCCAATTACCTTGGTACTTACCTTGGTATCTCAAGGTAATACCCCAAAACTTGTTTATACTAACTACCCGTAATTATATACATACTATACTAATTATTATACATGTAGTATACTATAAATACTATTAGCAATTTAGGAATATATATATATATATATATATATATATATATATATATATATATATATATATATATATATATATGCAACTATATAATTAATACATACATTCTATAATTACTAATACATGTAATTACTACCTATGAATATACATACACCCATACATATATACTAATATATATATATATAAATAACTACACATACATGTATATGCATATATAACTATAGAATAATATGTATACATTATTATATAAGTATATACATATAATATAACAACTTATATATATATATATATATATATATATATGTTTCTTAGTGTCTTAGATCTATGTATCTATTTATGTATATTGTATGTAGCTATTATTCTACATATGTAAGAACTATTTAATAGTGTAGTGTATGTATATATATTATAGTTTATATATAAATAGATACATAGATCTAAGACACTAAGAAACATACAATATAAACTATATATATTATAGTTTATATTATAGTGTATTATAGTTTATATAGTGAATAGATACATACAATATACATAAATAGATACATAGATCTAAGACACTAAGAAACATATATATATATATATATATATATATATATATATATATATATATATATATATATATATATATATATATATATATATATATATATATATATATATATATATTCACCACCATACACATATACACACAACAACCACATATGTATATACAATAACAAGTAGATCTTACATATGTAAAATAATAACGACATAAATATACAACACATATATATATAAAATAGATATATAGATCTATGATATTTAATACATAAATATATGTAACAATAATATATATAACAATATATATGTACATATATATAATTACACTTCACCATGAATAAGAATACAAAAGAAATATATCTACCAATAAATTGCACATCTCATGGAACGTATCACTCCGTATTCCACTAGATCTAGGATACGCATGCGACACGAGTCCACCACACATCCAAACGTACCCCGAAGGACCCGAACAAGTCATATATATAGTATTTATGAACAATACGAAGAGTCAAATATAAATTTACGTGTCCATGTCAAAATGTGACATGTACAAAGTCCCGTATCGGAGAAAACCCCTCCAAATCAACACGTATCACCAAATTATTGGGATAGGACCTACACGTACCCAATCGTGGACACGACACTAGCCCCTGTCACTATCACATTTTCTAGGAAAGGGTATTTTAGTAATTTCATATTTAATTAAATATTATGCATGATAAATAATTATTTGTTGTATTATTTAATTGTTGTTAGATGTTAATTAATTATTTTGGACTTGTGTTTGTGGACCTAACTAGTTTAGTTTAGACTCATGGACCAACATGAATTAATTGATAGAATTTAGCCCATTTAGAAAGCCTATTGATTAGGAGATGGATTAAATTAATTAAACCATTAGACTTTCTGCTTTCCTCCTTAATTATTTCTTCATGAGAGGCCCCAAGGGGTATATTGGACAATTCATAGTAGCTTGAGGAAGGGGAAAGGGGGGCCGGCCTATTAAAGAGGGGAGAATTGATTTCTCTCTCCTCTTTTTATTTTAAAACTAGATCTAGAATTTTTTTCAACCAAATTCCTTCATTCCCACTTTATTTTTCTACCAAATTTTATCCCAATTTCTTCCTAAATCACCATTGGAGACTAGTGGAGCAAGGATCTAGAAGGAGGAAGCAAGGATCTACAAAGAGGAGCAAGGATCTACAAGTTGGAGGCCGATTTCATCATATTTGAAGGTTGCATTGGGAATCCATCTCCCAATAGATACAATTCAGTTTTTCCCCTTAAATTAGGTTCTAAATATGAGATTTAACAATGAGAAATCAACCCATATGCATATGCTACCCATAGGATTTGGTTTTGTGTTCATAGGAGGCATATTGGAAAAGTTATGGTACTTTTTGTGTCAATTTTGAGAGAATTCCGAGATTGACATTTGTTGTGTGTGTCAATTGGTCCTATAGATCAATTTGGCATATGCTTGTGTGTTTGGGGCTAGTGTCGTGTCCACAATTGGGTACATGTAGGTCGTATCCCAACAATTTGGTGATACGTGTTGATTTTGGGATTTTTCTTCCGACACAACTTTGTACATGTCATATTTTGACACGGACACGTAGATTTGTATTTGTCTCTTTGTATTGTTCATAAATAATATATGTGACTTGTTCGTGTCCTTTGGGGTACGTTTGGATGTGTGGTGGGCTCGTGTCACATGTGTATCCTAGATCTAGTGAGATACAGTGTGATACTCTCCTTGTGTTTGTGCAATTATATGTAGATCTATTTCTTGTGTTCTTGGAGAATATAATTGTATATATATATATATATATATATATATATATATATATATATATATATATATATATATATATAAGTTGATGTATATATATTTATCAAAATTTGTGTCTTAGATCTATGTATCTATGTATATATTATATGTGTATATATTGTATGTAGCTATTCTTATATATGTATATATAATTTTATATGGTAGCATGTATAAATATACATATGTAAACAGATATTTATGGGTTGTTATAATTATAATTATATATTGTGTGTTATATATGGTGAATGATTATATATATATATATATATATATATATATATATATATATATATATATATATATATATATATATATATATATATATGTGTGTGTGTGTGTGTGTGTGTGTATTACTATGTGTATTATGTACATAATACTATGTGAGGGTGTATGTATAGTTATTAGTAGTAATATATATATATATATATATATATATATATATATATATATATATATATATATATATATATATATATATATATATTAGTGAAAGCGGGCAAGAGCATCGCAACAGCAGCAGCAGCCACAAGAGCAACAACGACAGCATGCGTCGCTGAAAAGCAGCAATAACAGCAGCAGCAGCCCTATAGCGACAACATTTAGCAACAACTGCAGGATCAGTCGCTAAATCAGCAGCCGTATCAGAGGCTTTAGCGACAGTTTTCAGCGACAACAGTCTAGGCAGTAGCGATAGTTTGCCAGTTATATATATATATATATATATATATATATATATATATATATATATATATATGGTAATTAATATATATGTAAATATGTTCCTATTTGCTACTTGTATTATAGTATGCTATATGTATAATAATTAGTGTAATATATATTATTTAAGGGTAGTTAGCATATGTAAAGTAGGGGATATTACCTTGAGAAATCAAGGTAAGTACCAAGGTAATTGGGGATAGCCAAGGTATTGAGTTTGGGTATAAATATTATAGTTTAGTATTGAGATACCAAGTTGGTTCAAAACCAAGGTATCTATTTAATATTTGTAATTAGGATTTGTATAAATTATTTTGATATTAATACGTGATGTGTTCTTATTGATTTACGTATCCAGAGATACGGTATCATAGTATTCTAAGATATGGATTTTGTGACCTAGACTTTAGTATTTGAACCCAATATCTTTATGTTAGACTTGTGCAACCTAGAAATAGGTAGTTGACCATAGTTTGACTTTTGACTTAGAATTGACTTATTGACCTAGAAGTTGACTAGTTTAACTTATTTTTTTTCCGGAACCTTGTATTGATGTTGTATTCCATATCTAGGTCTTTGCGGCACTGTATCAGACATCTGCGAGACTATTCACTGGACTTCAGGCGAGTACATTCTTTGATAGTTTCTCATTTATGATATACTCTATGTTCATTGTATCTAGTGTAGATATTCTTGTTCTCTTGATACTATGGTTATACGGATTGGTATATCCGGATCTCGTCATGAGATGTTATTCCTTGGTATATGATGTATCTTGTGCAATCCTTGTTTTATTGATTATCTTGTACATGTACAGACACTGATTCTCGAGAAGACTAGCTATCTTCTTCGGAAATCTTGTGCCATAGCGTACCATGGTTGGATCTATTATACCAATCGAGGGTGGAGAGTATTTTAGTGTAGATATGTGATCATACCCTTCTTGTATCAAGTCTTGCATTGAATAGTATTAATCATATACCACACGTATGATTAGCCAGGCATAATTCTTGTATCATGTTCCCAAGCCGATCACATGTTAAATCTAGTACTCACACACTTAGTCATTAGTATTTCTTGTTCATTGACATATTGCTCATTATTGTATTTTTTCCACTATTTTTTTATTGTATATATCTCTCGTATCTATTGTGTATCTTGTATATTCACATCTATTTACTGTTACATAGTTTTTATCATTGATTAGAATTGCTGTTAGAGATGTACTCTGTTCCTTTCCTGACTGGATATATTTTTCCCAAATGACACTGAGCACTGGTACCCTACATATTATGGACCTCAGGATGTTGTGGGTCTAGAGTCTGAGACCCTGGCTCAGGAGGGACTTATCCCAACTGAGACAGTTGACCAGGGACTAGTAGCTTCTTAGTATTCTTTGTACTGGATTTGTCTTCAGCTATTTTGTTAGTATTCTTTCAGATTCATTGATATATTATTTCAGACTCATGAGTTGTATGTGACTATTCTATTCTTTATCACATTCGTGCTCATTTTTATCTTAGATCTATGATTGAGTATATTGTTATTGTTGGTGGTTCATTATATTTTTAGATAGATTACCCAGACATCGTTCTACCATCGATTCTGCGACGTAGGCTGGGCGTTGTTTCCGACTTGTACCCTTACACCGGGTGCGGATTGTGACATATTTTTAGTGGTGGCCCATGCAGGTCCAGCTTCGCAAGTTATGCGATGTCGTGGTAGTACGACGATTTAGTTGTACTACTGTGAGCCTGCGATAGGATATAAGATATAGGCTGAGATACTCAATTACACCTAGGAAAATTCTTTTGATTCAACTATTCTCCTTTGATATTGATACTTGATCTCTTAATCTGTCCTTTCCTTGAGTGTCTTACATCATGTGCCATATTGATTCTTTTTTTGCTTTGTCTCAGGATGCCACCTAAGACTAGATCACAGCAGGGGAGAGCAGTTTCTGAGAGGTCCGCGACATCCCGATGGCCTACACCAGTCACTTCTCCTGTGATTGGAGTGTCAGCTGCTTTCGGAGGTCCACCACCTACTCAGAGGACTGTGTCAGCTGTATCTGAGGGGCTTCCACCTCCACCTCCTGTGCCAGCAGAGACGACACAGATGTTTATACTATTTCGTGAGATGCTCGAGGCATAGAGGGCTCAGTCAGAGGCACATCAAAGACAGACCGACGTTCTACGGCAGGGCATTGAGAGTGCTCATCAGCTTGCTCGTACCGTAGTCGAGAGAGGAGTTCCACTCCAGCAGCAGGATGTTCCTCAGGTTGCTCAGCTTCAGCCAGCCAACATTCATGACTTCAAGAAACTGGAGCCTAAGATCTTCAAGGGGACGGAGGGCATCGTCTATGCTGATGATTGGCTCGAGGACATTGAACATCTTATGAGGGTGTCCCATCTTTCTGAGGATCTGAAGGTTGAGGTGGTAGGACTTCAACTATTCGACATCGCTCATAATTGGTTCAGGAATGAGCCGATTCTGGTTGACGCAGGACAGTCTTGGGAGGTATTCAAGGACCTTTTCAAGAAAAAGTTTTTCGCTCGGGCAGACAGGCTAGACTTGGGGAGACAGTTTGAGAGTGTCATTCAGGAAAGCATGTCTATGGAGGAGTACACTGCAGAGTTCGGAAGGTTGAGCCAATTTGTAGAGTATTTGGTGAGAGAGTCGGAGGTTCGAGCTATTCGTTTTCGTGAGGGTCTAAACTGGGAAGTAAAGATCCTCATTCCGTCTTTTTATGAGACATACTCGGAGATACTTGCGAAGGCACGCAAGGTTGAGCGAGAGTTGAGTTTGAAGCCCAAGAGAGACCGTGATTCTTTTCTGGGGGCAAACAGCAGTACAACGTCTGCAAAATGTCATCATTTTCAGTCCAGACCTTTCCAGCAGGCATAGCAGCTAGGGCGCCGTTTTACCAGGCACCACAGCAGTAGAGGCAGTTACAACAAGCTTTCTGCCACTACTGCAAGAAGCCCGGCCACATCTGGGTAGTTTGCAGGAGGAGGTTGAGAGTTTGTTTGTATTGTGGTACTAAAGGGCATCAGCTGAGGGAGTGTCCTTCCAATCCTCATCGTGTAGTTCAGGGAGCAACTTCAGCTCCAAGGGCACAGACGAGACCACCTGCAGTACAGCCGAAGGGACCGCTTCCGATACAGCAGCAGCGTTATGTCCAGCATCAGCAGCAGGGAGGTGCTCGTCAGGGACGAGCGTTTGCTATGACCGTCGAGGAGGATGAACCCACCGGAGATGTCATCGCAGGTTCTATTCTTCTTGATTCTATTCCAGCTTTAACTTTGTTTGATAGTGGTGCTTCCCATAGTTTTGTATCTGTTTCTTTTGCTTTAAAGCATGGTTTGTTAGCTGAGTCTTTGCTTAGGACTTGCAAGATCATGACTAGGGGAGGCATTATCCTGGTTAATGATATTTGAAGGATCGGAGAGTTACTTTGGGAGGCCGGGAGTTGAGTGCGTGTCTACTTGTAATGCCACTTTAGAGCTACGACATTGTACTCGGGATGGATTGTTGAGTAGGCACCGTGCTAGGATATATTGGAGAGAAGGTAGAGTTTTGTTTGGTCCGCCAAGAGAGCCAGAGTTCTAGTTTACTAGAGGAGCTGCAGAGTAGGGAGTAGGCATTATTTATGGAGCTATGGTGGAAGATAAGGAGTTGCCGCATCCGTTGATAGCAGAGTTCTTAGATGTGTTTCCTGAGAAATTCCTGGCCGCCAGATCGAGATATTGAATTTTCTATAGACTTGGTGCCAGGTGCAGAACCAATTTCGCAGCATGTCTATAGAGTAAACAACAGCGAGCTAGTCGAGCTGAAGAAGCAGGTGGACGAATTGCAAGATAAGTGGTTTATCAGATCGAGTTCTTCACCATGGGGAGCCCCGATATTATTTGTACCGAAGAAGGATGGATCGGTGCGCATGTGCATTGATTATAGGGCTTTGAATAATCTCACTATCAAGAATAAGTATCTTTTGCCACGGATTGATTATCTGTTCGATCAGTTGAGTGGTGCAAAGGTGTTTTCTAAGATAGACTTGAGATCAGGCTACCATTAGGTGAAGGTGAAGCCGGTGGACATACTGAAGACTACTTTTAGAATTCGGTATGGTCAGTACGAGTTTATGGTGATGCCGTTTGGGTTGACTAATGTCCCGGCGGTATTTATGAACTTGATGAACAAGGTGTTCCAACAGTACCTTGACAATTTCGTGGTGGTGTTCATCGACGACATACTCATATACTCGAAGACACTGGAGGAGCATGACGAACATTTGAGGATTGTGTTGGATGTGCTGAGGAAGGAGAAGCTATATGGGAAGTTGTCCAAGTATGAGTTTTTCCTAGACAAGGTGGAATTTTTGGGGCATATTGTGTCAGGTGATGGTATTTCAGTGGATCCGAAGAAGATTGCAGCAGTGGAATCTTGGAAGACCCCGAGTTCGGTAGCCGAGATCAGGAGTTTCTTGGGATTGGCAGGCTACTAGAGAAAGTTTGTGCAAGATTTTTCGAGGATTGCCGAACCGATGACCAGACTCACCAGGAAGGATGTAGAGTTTATTTGGACGGAGGATTGCCAGGTTTCTTTTGAGGAGTTGAAGAAGAGGTTGACGTCTGCTCCTATTTTGACGTTGCCATCAGGGTCTGGAGGTTTCACTATTTATAGTGATGCATCGAAAAAAAGGTTTGGGTTGTGTTCTTCAACAGAATGAAAAAGTGATTGCCTGTGCATCCAGGCAATTGCGACCTCATGAAACGAACTATCCTACCCATGATTTGGAGTTGGCAACAATCATCTTCTCCCTGAAGTTGTGGAAATATTATTTGTACGGAGAGCGTGTGGAGATCTTCACAGACCACAAGAGCTTGAAGTACATTTTCACGCAGAAGGAGTTAAACATGAGGTAGCGTCGGTGGTTGGAACTGATGAAAGATTTTGATATATCTTTGCAATATCATCCTGGGAAAGCTAATGTAGTTGCCGATGCTTTGTGTAGGTATCCGGTAGCTATGTTCTTGACGCAGGATCGATATTTGCTGGAGTACTTGGAGAGCTTGGGCATTGAGGTGATAGTCCTGGTTGTGCTATGCAGATGTGGGGACTGCAGATACATTCAGATTTGATGGACATGATCAAGGCAGCACAGTATGAGGATATATCTCTGAGGAGCATCAAAGCTCAAGTGAGAGCATGATTGGAGGATAATTTCACCATTGCTGAGGATGGATCTTTGAGGCATGGAGTTAGATTGTGTTTGCCTAGTGGGGAGCTGCGTGAGGAGGTGTTGCAGGAAGCGCATCGCTCTCAGTATTACTTGCATCTAGGCACCAACAAGATGTATCGAGATATGCGGAAGAGTGTGTGGTGGTATGGCATGAAGAGGAAAGTGACACAGTTTGTATCCAGATGCTTAGTGTGCCAGCAGGTGAAAGCCGAGAGGCAGAGGCCAGGAGGTTTACTTCAGCCATTACCAATTTCAGAGTGAAAGTGGGAGCATATTACTATGGATTTTGTGTCCGGACTTCCACGATCTCCAGGAGAGAAAGATGCGTTTTGGGTCATCGTTGATAGGTTGACCAAGTCGGCCCACTTTTTGCCTTTCAAGGTGGGTTTGTCTACGGAGAAGCTGGCAGAGATGTATGTGAGGCAGATCATTAGGATACATGGAGTTCCCGTCAGCATAGTCTCGGATCGGGATAGTCGTTTTACTTCTCATTTTTGGAGGAGTTTGCAGGAGAGTTTGGGCACTCAGCTCAAGTTCAGTACTGCATATCATCCCCAGACAGATGGACAATCAGAGAGGACTATTCAGACTTTCGAGGATATGTTGCACACTTGTGTACTAGATTTCAGAGGTTCTTGGGAGGACCATCTCTATTTGGTAGAGTTTGCTTACAACAACTGTTACCAGGCTAGTATAGAGATGTCACCTTTTGAAGCTCTGTATGGTCGGAGGTGTCGTACTCCCTTGTCATGGGATGATGTTGGAGAGAGAGTTTTGCTTGGGCCAGAGATGATTGTAGATGCATCGAAGAAGGTTCAGTTGATCAGAGACAGACTTCGTGTGGCGTAGGACAGACAGCGGTATTGGACCGATAGCCACCGGAGACCTTTGGAGTTCGAGGTATAGTTTTAGATTTTATTTTGTGCTTGTTATTGGTTGTCTTTTATAGATTAAGTTCTTAAGGTTGCGTTTTGTTCTAGGTGGGTGGTTTGGTGTTTCTAAGGATTTCTCCGACACGAGGCACGATTCGCTTTGGTGGAGGCGGGAAGCTAAGCCCGCGATTCATCGGACCTTTCACTATTCTAGAGAGGGTCGGTACAGTTGCTTATAGACTAGACTTGCCATCTGCATTGGAGGGAGTGCACAACGTGTTTTACTTGTCGCAGTTGAGACGGTACGTGGCAGATCCTAGTCATGTATTGGATCACTCAGAGATAGAGGTGGGCCCTACTTTTAGCTATCCAGAGCAGCCCGTTGAGATTCTGGATCGGAGAGAGAAGGTGCTGAGGAACCAGACTATTCCTTTGGTGCGCGTCGCATGGATGCACCACTTTCCGGGGGAGTCTACCTGGAAAAGAGAGGATGAAATGCGAGAGCGTTATCCATATTTGTTTGTGCCTTGAGGTATGTTCTTTCCTAGTTTGTTCTGGTTCACTGTTATGTTCTTTCATAGTTAGTTCTGCTCTTTTGTTTTGTTTTTGTTATTTTTTGGGGGTAGTTTTCGTCTTTGAATTTCGAGAACGAATTTTTTTTTAGGAGGGTAGACTTGTCACTACCACATTTTCTAGGAAAGAATATTTTAGTAATTTTATATTTAATTAAATATTGTGCATGATAAATAATTATTTGTTGTATTATTTAATTGTTGTTAGATGTTAATTAATTATTTTGGACTTGTGTTAGTGGACCTAACTAGTTTAGTTTAGACTCATGGACCAACATGAATTAATTGATAGAATTTAGCCCATTTAGAAAACCCATTGATTAGGAGATGGATTAAATTAATTAAACCATTAGACTAGAAGCTTTCCTCCTTAATTATTTCTTCATGAGAGGCCCCAAGGGGTATATTGTATAATTCATAGTAGCTTGAGGAAGGGGAAAGGGGGCCCGGCCTATTAAAGAGGGGAGAATTGATTTCTCTCTCCTCTTTTCATTTCAAAACTAGATCTAGAATTTTTCTCAACCAAATTCCTTCATTCCCACTTCATTTTTCTACCAAATTTTATCCCAATTTCTTCTCAAATCACCATTAGAGACTAGTAGAGTAAGGATCTAGAAGGAGAAAGCAAGAATCTACAAAGAGAAGCAATGATCTACAAGTTGGAGGCCAATTTTATCATATTTGGAGGTTGCATTGAGAATCCATCTCCCAATAGGTACAATTCAGTTTTCCCCCTTAAATTAGGTTCTAAATCTAAGATTTAACCATAAAAAATTAACCCATATGCTTAGGCTACCCATAGGATTTGATTTTGTATTCATAGGAGGCCTATTGAGAAAGTTATGGTACTTTTTGTGTCAATTTTGGGAGAATTCCGAGATTGACATTTGTTGTGTGTCAATTGGTCCTATAGATCATTTTGGCATGTGCTTGTGTGTTTGGGGCTAGTGTCGTGTCCACAATTGGGTACGTGTAGGTCGTATCCCAACAATTTGGTGATACGTATTGATTTGGGGGTTTTCCCTCCGACACGGCACTTTATACATGTCACATTTTGGCACGGACACGTAGATTTGTATTTGACTCTTCGTATTGTTCATAAATAATATATGTGACTTGTTCGTGTCCTTCGGGGTACGTTTGAATGTGTGGTGGACTCGTGTCACATGCGTATCCTAGATCTAGTAGGATACGGTGTGATACTCTCCATGTGTTTGTGCAATTATATGTAGATCTATTTCTTTTGTTATTCGAGAATGTAATTGTATATATATATATATATATATATATATATATATATATATATATATATATATATATAAGGTGGTGTATATAGATTTATGTAATTTTGTGTCTTAGATCTATGTATTTATGTATATATTATATGTGCATATATTGTATGTAGCTATTCTTATATATGTATATATAAATGTATATGGTAGCATGTATAAATATACATATGTAAATAGATATTTATGGGTTGTTATAATTATAATTATATAATGTGTGTTATATATGGTGAATAATTATATATATATATATATATATATATATATATATATATATATACATATTATTATGTATGTGTGTGTATATGTTACTATGTGTATTATGTACATAATACTATGTGAGGGTGTATGTATAGTTATTAGTAGTAATTATGCATATGGTATATATATATATATATATATATATATATATATATATATATATATATTGTGGGTTATATATTAGTGACAGCGGGCAATAGCGTCGCAATAGCAACAGGAAATGTCAACAGCAGCAGCAGCCACAAGAGCGACAACGACAGCAAGCGTCGCTGAAAGGCAGCAACATCAGCAATAACAGTAGCAACAGCCCTATAGCGACAACAGTTAGCAACAATTGCAGGCATCTGTCGCTAAATCAGCAGGGTATCAGCAGCCGTATCAGATGCTTTAGCGACAGTTTTCAGCAACAGCAGTCTAGGCAGTAGCGCCAGTTATATATATATATAGAGAGAGAGAGAATAAGGGAGGTGAGATGGTACCTCACCCTAAAAACAAAGGTGACGGTGACGTGGCACAATCTCAACCACACAAACAAGGAAAGGGGGTTAAGTGCAAATTGCCAATTATGAAATGTGTGGTTGGGATTGTGCCACGTCACCGCCACCCTTGTTTTTAGAGTGAGGTGCCATCTCACCTCCCTTATTCTCTCTCTCTCTCTCTCTCTCTCTCTCTATATATATATATATATATATATATATATATATATATATATATATATATATATATATATGTAAATATGTTCCTATTTGCTACTTGTATTATAGTATGCTATATGTATAATAATTAGTGTAATATATATTATTTAAGGGTAGTTAGCATATGTAAAGTAGGGGGTATTACCTTGAGAAACCAAGATAAGTACCAAGGTAATTGGGGATGGCCAAGGTATTGGGTTTGGGTATAAATATTATAGTTTAGTACTAAGATACCAAGTTGGTTCAAAACCAATGTATCTATTTAATGTTTGTAATTAGGATTTGTATAAATTATTTTGATATTAATACGTGATGTGTTCTTATTGAATTACGTATCCAGAGATACGGTATCCTAGTATTCTAAGATATGGGTTTTGTGACCTAGACTTTAGTATTTGAACCCAATATCTTTGTGTTAGACTTGTGCAACCTAGAAATAGGTAGTTGACCATAGTTTGACCATAGTTGACCATAGTTGACCATAGTTTGACTATAGTTGACCATAGTTTGACTTTTGACTTAGAATTGACTTATTGACCTAGAAGTTGACTAGTTTAACTTATTTTCTTCCCGGAACCTTGTATTGATATTGTATTCCATATCTAGGTCTTCGAGGCACTGTATCAGACATCTGTGAGACTATTCACTGGACTTCAGGCGAGTACATTCTCTAATAATTTCTCATTTATGATATCCTCTATGTTTATTGTATCTAATGTAGATATCCTTGTTCTCTTGACACTATGGATACACGGATTGGTATATCCGGATCTCGTCATGAGATGTTATTCCTTGGTATATGGTGTATCTTATGCAAGCCTTGTTTTATTGATTATCTTGTACATGTACAAACACTGATTCTCGGAAAGACTAGCTATCTTCTTGGGGAATCTCGTACCATAGCGTACCATGGTTGGATCTATTACACCAATCGAGGGTGAAAAGTATTTTAGTGCAGATATATGATCATACCCTTCTTGTATCAAGTCTTGCATTGAATAGTGTTAATCATATACCGCACGTATGATTAGCTAGGCCATAATTCTTGTATCATGTTCCCAAGCCGATCACATGTTAAAGCTAGTACTCACACACTTAGTCATTAGTATTTCTTGTTCATTGACATATTGCTCATTATTGTATTTATTTCAGTATTTTCATATTGTATATATCTCTCGTATTTATTGTACATCTTGTATATTCACATCTATTTACTGTTATATAGTTTTTATCATTAAATAGAACTGCTGTTAGAGATGTACTATGCTCCTTTCCTGACTGGATATATTTTTTTCAGATGACACTGAGGACTGGTATCCTACACATTATGGACCTCAGGATGTTGTGGGTCTAGAGTCTGAGACCCTGGCTTAAGAGGGACTTATCCCAACTGAGACAGTTGACCCGGGACTGGTAGCTTCTTAGTATTCTTTGTACTGGATTTGTCTTCAGCTATTTTGTTAGTATTCTTTCGGACTCATTGATGTATTATTTTAGACTCATGAGTTGTATGTGACTATTCTATTCTTTATCACATTCGTGCTCATTTTTATCTTAGATCTGTGATTGAGTATATTGTTATTGTTGGTGGTTCATTATATTGTTAGATAGATTACCCAGACAGCGTTCTACCGTCGATTATGCGTTGTAGGCTCCAATGTTGTTTCCGACTTGTACCCTTACACCGGGTGCGGGTCGTGAGAGCCCCAAACATACAAGCATGTGCCAAATTGATCTATATGACCAATTGACACACACAACAAATATTAATCTCGAAATTTCCCCAAAATTGACACAAAAATACCATAACTTTTTCAATAGGCCTCCTATGAACACAAAACCAAATCCTATGGGTAGCCTATGCATTTGGGTTAATTTCTCATGGTTAAATCTTAAATTTAGAACCTAATTTAATGGAAAAAACTGAATTGTACCTATTGGAAGATGGATTCCCAATGCAACCTCCAAATATGATAAAATTGGCCTCCAACTTGTAGATCCTTACTCTTCTTTGTAGATCCTTGCTTCCTCCTTCTAGATTCTTGCTCTACTAGCCTCCAATGGTGATTTAGGAAGAAATTGGGATAAAATTTGGTAGGAAAATGAAGTAGAAATGAAGGAATTTGGTTGAGAAAAATTATAGATCTAGTTTTAAAATGAAAAGAGGAGAGAGAGAATAATTTCCCCCCTCTCTATATAGGCCGGCCCTCATTTTCCCTTCCTCAAGCTACTATGAATTGTCCAATATACCCCTTGGGGCTTCTCATGAAGAAATAATTAAGGAGGGAAGCTTCTAGTCTAATAGTTTAATTAATTTTCATCCATCTCCTAATCAATGGGCTTTCTAAATGGGCCCCAATCTAACAATTAATACATGTTGGTCCATGAGTCTAAACTAAACTAGCTAGGTCATTAACACAAGTCCAAAATAAATAACTAACATCTAACAATAATTAAATAATACAATAAATAATTATTTATCATGCACAATATTTAATTAAATATGAAATTACTAAAATATTCTTTCCTAGAAAATGTGGTAATGACAAGTCTACCCTCCTTAAAATAATTTCGTCCTCGAAATTCAAAGATTACATGAGCAAACACACTGACACACATTATACCTGGATACAAGACCCTAACATACTCTCATGCACAAACACTTTTCTAACATCCACTGAATACATGCCTAATCTAACTCTACACACATCAAATACATACAAGACACTCATACACTATCACACTAAATACCCCCTTTAACTATCACAACTCTTTAGTACACATCCCCTATACTAACACCTCACTGATACCTCCATGGATACCCGCATTGCCTCACGAAACTGTCATATGCAGTCAAGCCTATAGTATACTCGAAACCCTCAATTTCCTGGGAACCATCTGCAATTTCCCCTACTTCTCAAGTTGACTGCTACCATATGCTGCCAAGTTCGTTTCTCCTTGCTACTGCTGTTGATACATGCAGTTATAACACTACAATGGTTCAATTACCTACAACAGATTTTTCGAGCTCTGCCTTGCATTTCCTATTGGGGTATGCTATAACTTCATACCTCACTGCACCAAAATATCTAGGTAAACTCTCCCTGCACTTGCTGCAATATGTAGGAACTTAACAAGTGTGCTGAGTGCAGTCCATACACCTATTTCTTACCCATGCCCACCCAACACATATATGATACACCCTAATCTTCATGCCTAAACCCTAATACTCATCCATCTATATCAATCTACATCTATATATATCAATCTGTTCTCTACCTATATATGTATATATATACACACATACACATAGATATAGATATAACTATATACACTTATACATATATTAATACATATATACATATATATATATAGACTCATACATATATACAACTATATAAATCAATCTATATATGTATATATATACACTCTTACATACATACATACATATATACACACATAACACAATACAAACCAACTATCACACAAATACATGTGCATACCCAAATCTAACCTTGCGTATCATGAGATACCATGATACGACACTACGTATCCTACTTAGGACACACCAACCTTCTCAAAATATGCTTTCCACTCCAAAATATCCTATGAAATATTTCTACAAACACATAGTGGTCCAAATTTGGAGTTTTTCTCAAATTAGCACAAAACTTAATATAACTTTCACAATAGATCTCCAAAGAACCTAGTTCTTCTTCCTATGGATAGTCTTTAGCCATGTGTATGTTTCTAGGGATTTATTTCACCATTAAAAATTGAAATGACAAGAGGGATAAGAGTTTTACCTATTAGAAGATGGATTCCTAATGTGACTTCTTCTTCTCCAAGGCTCCTCTAGCAATGCCAAGCTCCTTAGCCTCCTTGGAATAAAATGAGAGGGATGAAATTTGGGAATGGAGAAATTAGGGTTTGCCTCTAACCTTCGGAATGAAATAATGAGAAAAGAAAATGAGGGTTATTCATGAACAAGAGGCTTATATACTCCTTCTAGGGTTAGGGTTAGGTTGAGGAATGTTTGATTTGACACAAGTGCCCCTCTCATTCCTTCATGAATTGGATCTACTAAAACATAAGAGGAATATTCTATTCATGGGTCTAAATAGGTTTAATGGAATCACTCTAGTCATGAATAACTAATTAATTGAGTCAATGGGTCAAGTCAAGTCTAGTGTGATCCACTAATGTCAAGTCTAGTTACAATAGACAAAAAAACTAACAAATATAATACTATTTACAATATATATATCATGCACGTTACAAATAAATAAATATACACAATATTTATAAAAAAAAACCCCTATTCTGGAAATATGGTAGTGACACCTATGCATATGGGATGTTTTCTCATGGTTAAATCTCAGATTTAGAACCTAATTAAAGAGGAAAAACTGAATTGTATCTATTGGGAGATGGATTTCCAATGCAACCTCCAAATTTGATAAAATTGGCCTCCAACGTGTAGATCCTTGCTCCTCTTTGTAGATCCTTGCTATACTAGCCTACAATGGTGATTTGGGAAGTAATTAGGATAAAATTTGGTAGGGAATTGATGTGGGAATGAAGGAATTTGGTTGAGAAAATTTTTAGATCTAGATTTAAAATGAAAAGAGGAGTGAGAAACTTTTTCCCCCTCTTTATAATGGCCGGCCCCTCTTGCCCTTTCCTCAAGATACTATGTAATATCCATTATACCCCTTGGGGCCTCTCATAAAAAAATAATTAAGGAGAGAAGGTTATAGTCTAAAGGTTTAATTAAACTAATCATCCTCCTAATGAATGGGCTTCTAGTTGGGCACAATTCTAACAATTTAATATTATTGGTCCATGAGTCTAAACAAAACTAGTTTGGTCTACTAATACAAGTCCAAAATAATAAACTAACATCTAACAATAATTAAATAATACAATAATTAATTATTCATCATGCACAATATTTAATTAATTATAAAATAACCAAAATACCCTTTCCTAGAAAATGTAGTAGTGACAAGCGACCCAACCGCAGTGCCATTTTTTCCAAAAGTGCATCGCAGTGCCATTTTTTTCAAAAATGCGTCACAGTGCCATTCTCTCCAAAAGTGCGATGCAGTGCCATTTTCTCCAAAAGTGCGTCGTAGTGCCAATATCTTTCAAAGTACGCCGCAGTGCCATTTCCTTCAAAAGTGCGCCGCAATGCCAATTCCTTCAAAAGAGCGCAACAATGCCATTTTCTCCAAAAGTGCGCCGCAGTGCCACTCTTTTAAAAATGGGCCATAGTGCCAATCTTACTAAAAATGTGCCAGTCTCCAAACGACTTCTAAAGTGCGCATACTACCCTAACTGACAGTGAGAATTTATGAATGCATGTCTTACAGGACGTACTTCTTGTAAAAGGTGTACAAATAATTGTCCCCCACGGTCGATATTTTCCTCATATAGAAAGCTACGTGTCAAGCAGGCAACAAGTTGTGCACCCACTCATGCAGAACATGGGTTAATCCACCAAAATTGTATGCATAATGGTAAAATAGTGTTAACTTTCCATAGTACACGCACACTCTCGTAACTGGTCCTAAACTCTATAAATACATACAGACAAGCAGCGACTACCAAGACAGAAGGGAGAAAAAAAGGGAGAATACACATAGAGAGTAGCACATATAGACAGATAGAGAGAAATGGGCTAGAATTTTTAAGTCTTTGAAATTCAAGAGCAGAGTGAGAGAAATAGAAGCTTCGTGTGCCGTTGTGCCAGAGGTTTCTCATTGTTTAACTCTCTAAGTTCTTTACAGCATTCCCTATATTTTTTCGTCTTCGTGTACATTTCTCTGTCATTGTGTGCATTTCTTTATCGTTGAGTATTCCAAGGAGTAAAGTGATCGTATGCAGATCAGATCTTTATAGCTATACTTTCCTATAACCAATTTGACTTAGATTCCTGTTTATGATCTTTTTTGTACTTTTCTTTCTTTTCAAAGTTTGTAACACAAAAGTTTCTTATAACTTTTCCTTACAAATAAATATGGCAACACTGATGGGAACTCCTTCTCCTCTAACGAGAAGGAAACAGCTCAACTCGACACTGTTCGGTCGGCTCGATGCAGAAACCTTGGTCGTGAAGTTTGACCTGTTGGCCTAATGTTTAAGTTGAGTTTTTCAATATGGCTAATCGATTAAGTTTAGCATTATGGTAATCAATCAATCACTATAGTATCTTCTACTTAAACTCAATATTGTCCAGATATGTAAAATTTGCTTCTGTATATTTCCTAGTTCGTCTAACATGTACTCGTAAAAAGAAATAAACAAGATAAGCAATGGACATATGCTATATAACGATGAGCCAAAGACGACATTATATCAGAAGATTTTGTCCAACCGACTATGACTTATCTGGAGCCTCGTACCCGGGGGTTCCGCTGTCCGGTCAGCGGATGGGGGTCGATGGCGCAGCACACCTCGTGGAGGTTCAGGGGTGAAGCCTATGAAAGGTATTCAGATTCTCAAATCTGGTTATCTTTGGAAAACTGCCGTCAAGGAAAAAGCGTCTTCAAGTCAGCAAATCTTTCAAAAGTTTGGCATCATCAGTGCTCTTAGTTTTTATATGTAATTTGATATTTTATTTGAGTCTAGGACTGATATAAGTTGAGTCGCACTGGCAAATCCCAAGTACCTATACCAAGATACCTAGTCCACTCAAATGAACCAAAGAACCTATCCACCAAATTAGGTCACATTCATTTACAAATTCTACAATACTAAGAGACCAAACTCGGGCCAAACTCATGTCGAACTCGGACCGAACTCGGTTACCCTTTGGGTATGAAATCAACCAATTCAATAGCTCCTGATTTCTTGGCCCAACGGTTGGAAATTTGAATTAAACTCCATCCGAATTTTGATCGAATTTTGTTGCCTACATCCTATAAATAGGATTGGAATTCTTCATTCTTACTCACTCAACCATTCTCTATCTTTCTATCCTATAGTGAGTAAACCCTCAGAGCCTAAACTTTCTTATCTCCAAGATCAATTCCCTAGCCTTCGAAGTGCCGAGTGCGATCTCAGTCTAGAAGTCTATAAGTGTTGTAAAGAGCTTGGCTCCATCAGTTTTCTCTCTTCTTCTGTATGAAGTCTGCGTTCCCTTCATATCAAACGCACGTGTGTGAAGTTGCGAGACTTTGGATCAAACCTCGTGG
Source organism: Iris macrosiphon (assembly GCA_036927795.1). Classification (NCBI taxonomy): domain Eukaryota; kingdom Viridiplantae; phylum Streptophyta; class Magnoliopsida; order Asparagales; family Iridaceae; genus Iris; species Iris macrosiphon. The sequence continues at coordinate 98,827,404 of JAYESA010000013.1, read as the reverse complement.
TATAAAGAAGTGGCAAACCTTCGGATCAAAGATTATGACTCACTATTAGTGATGATAGTGGATAAAACTCCGAGCTTGAGTTCTCGGGACTGGACTAGTCACTTCAGATGAAAATCAGTATACATTGCGGTGTTTGCATTTTCTCTCTCTTACTCTGACTTCTTTATATTACTGTCTTGCATATACACTTATATTTGGTAGCTACCTTCACTGCTTAGTTTTAATTGGGTAGATTATTCGCTCCACTCTGTTCACCCCCACTCTAGAGTTTCCATGCACGATCTGTCACTACCACATTTTTTAAGAAAGGGTATTTTAGTAATTTCCTATTTAATTAATTATTGTGCTTGATAAATATTTATTTGTTGTATTATTTAATTATTGTTAGATGTTAGTTATTTAATTTGAACTTGTGTAAGTGGACCTAACTAGTTAAGTTTGGACCCATGGACCAGCATGAATTAATTAGTTAGACTTAGCCCATTTAGAAAGCCTATTGTTAAGGAGATGGATTAAATTAATTAAATCATTGGACTAGAAGCTTCCTTCTTTAATTATTTCTTCATGAGAGGCCCCAAGGGGTATAATGGACATTTCATAGGGAGAAGAATAGGGGCCGGCCTATTTAAAAAGACGAGAAAAATTCTCTCTCATCTTTTTCATTCCAAATCTAGATCTAGAATTTCCCACTACCAAATTCCTTCATTCCCACTTCATTTTCCTACCAAAATTCATTCCAATTCCTTCCCAAATCACCATTAGAGACTTGAGAAGCAAGGATCTAGAAGGAGAAAGCAAGGATCTACAAAGAGGAGCAAGGATCTACAATTTGAAAGAAATTTTATCTCAATTGGAGGTTTCATTGGGAATCCATCTTCCAATAGGTACAATTTAGTTTTTTCCTTAAAATAGCTTCTAAATCTGAGATTTAATCATGGAAAATCAACCCATATATATGTACTGCCCATATGATTTGGTTTTGTGTTCATAGGAGCTCTATTGAGAAAGTTATGGTACTTTTTGTGTCAATTTTGGGAGAATTCCGAGAATAACATTTGTTGTGTGTGTCAATTGATCCTATAGATCAATTTGGCATGTGTTTATGTGTTTGGGGCTAGTTTCGTGTCCATAATTGGGTACCTGTAGGTCGTATCCCAATAATTTGGTGATACGTGTTGTTTTGGAGTTTTTTCTCCGATACGGGACTTTGTACATGTCATATTTTGACACGGACACATAGATCGATATTTGACATTTTGTTTTGTTCATAAATAATATATGTGACTTGCTTGTGTCCTTCGGGGTACAATTGGATGTGTGGTGGACTCGTGTCGCATGCATATCCTAGATCTAGTGGGATACGGTGTGATACTCTCCATTTGTTGTGTATTTATGTGTAGATCTAATTAATTGTGCTTTAATTCTTGAATTATAATTGAATATATATATATATATATATATATATATATATGTATTATGGTATATTTATTATAGTGTTTATTGCATTATAGATCTATGTATTATATATGTATTAATAGAATATATATTATGTAGTTTTCTTCTACATGCATTAATATATATGTTAAAATATATGTTAGGGATGTAAATATATGAATATGTTTTTATAAAATATATGTGTATGTTTAATTAAGTAATTAGATTATTTATAGTTATTATATGATTATTTATATACATATATATATATATATATATATATATATATATGTATGGATGTATATTTATTATATATGTTGTACGTGTGTGTTGTTGCTATATTATTATGTACATAATAATAGGAGTGGGTGTATAGTTATTATATATATATATATAGATATTATATTTAATTGGGTGATATATATATATATATATATATATATATATATATATATATATATATATATATGTTATATATAAATATATATGTTATATATATATTATATATATTTTCACAGGTTTTTAGCGACGGAGTTTTGGCGACAGCAGCCGCTGTCACAGAACAGCAGTAGCCGCTGTAGCTAAGAGGCGGCGCCATTAATGACAACAACCGTTGTCATTAATGAGGGACAACAACGACGGGAAATACAGCAGCAGTGACAACAGAATCGGTGACGGTTGAAAACCGTCACCAAAGTAATAGCAGCAGTGCAAATTCGAATAGCAACGGCGACGGTGGCTTCAGTGACAGCCAGAACTGTCACTAAAAGCTTGGTTTCAGCGTATCAGTATTTTTCAACACTATTTTTAGCGACAATTTGGCAGATTATTATATTTGTGTTTATATACTATATTTATATATATATATGTATATATATGTATTAATATTGAGATAATATACTATTATTGCTATAATTCTTATTTATATAATATTAGTATATATTTATATATTATATTTGAGGGTATTTAGTATATCAAGGTATTGAGTATTACCTTGTGGAAACCAAGGTAAGCGGGATACTCAAGATACGGGGTTTGGGTATCAAGATTGTGATTTTGTTGAGATACCAAGTTGGTTCAAAACCATGGTTCCTATTTGATGTGTAATTAATATTCTATATTGTTATACATAATTGTTTGATATATATGTATTGTGATGTTTACCTTGGAATTTACGTATCCGGAGATACGGTATCCTAATATTTTAGGATGTGGTTTTTATGACTTAGATTTTAATATCTTGACCGATGATTGTTGTGTTAGACTTGTGCAACCTAGAAATAGATAGTTGACCTTGGTTTGACCATAGTTGACTTAGAGTTGACCATAGTTGACTTTTGATTTAAAATTGACTTATTGACCTAGAAGTTGACTAGTTTAACTTATTCTCTTTTCGGAATCTTGTATTGATGTTGTGTTCCATATCTAGGTCTTCGAGGCACCGAGTTAGACATCTGTGAGACTATTCTTTGGACTTCAGGCGAGTACATTCTCTGATAGTTTCTCATTTATGATATTCTCTATGTTCATTGTATCTAGTGTAGATATCCATGTTCTTTTGATACTATGGTTACACGGATTGGTATATCCGGATCTCGTCATGAGATGTTATTCCTTGGTATATGGTGTATATGGTGCAAGTATTATTTCATTGGTTATCTTGTACATGTACAGACACCGATTCTCGGGAAGGGTCGCTATATTCTTGGGGAATCTCGTGCCATAGCATACCATGGTTGGATCTATTATACCAGTCGGGGGTGGGGAGTATTAGTATAGATATGTGATCAATATCCCTATTGTATCAAGTACTGGTTACTGAATAGTATTGATCATACACCACACGTATGATTAGCCAGGCCGCATTGCATCTTGCCCAAGCCGATCACATATTAAGCTAGTACTCACACACTTAGTCATTAGTATTCTTGTTTCATTGGCATATTGTTCATTATTGTATTTATTCTAGTATTTCTTTATTGTATATATCTCTTGTATCTATTGTGCATCTTGTTTATCCACATCTATTTACTGCTACATAGTTTTTATCATTGATTAGAACTGCTGTTAGAGATGTACTCTGCTCCTTTCCTGACTGGATATTTTTTTTCAGATGACAGTGAGGAGTGGTACCCTACCTATTATGGACCCCAGATGTTGTGGGTTTAGATTCTGAGACCCTGGCTCAGGAGGGACTTATCCCAACTGAGACAGTTGACCCAGGAGTTGTAGCTTCGTAGTATTCTTTTGTACTGGATTTGTCTCCAGCTTATTCTGTATTTCTTCTGACTCATTGATGTATTATTTTAGACTCATGAGTTTTATTGTGACTATTCTATTCTTTATCTGATTCGTGCTCATTTCTATCTTAGTTCTGTGATTGAGTATACCATCATTATTGGTGGTTCATTATATTGTTAGATAGATTATCTACACAGTGTTCTACCGCCGATTCTGCGGCGTAGGCTGGGCGTTGTTTCTGACTTGTACCCTTACACCGGGTGCGGATCGTGACACATTTTTGGTGGTGGCCCATACAGGTCCAGTTTCACAAAGTATGTGATGTCGTAGTAGTGCGACAATTTAGTTGTACTACTGCGAGCCTGCGATAGGATATAGGAAATAGGCTGAGATACTCAATCACATATAGGAAAATTCTTTTGATTCAACTATTCTCCTTTGATATTGATACTTGATCTCTAAACTTGTCCTTTCCTTGATGTCTTACATCTTGTGCCATATTGATTCTTTCTTTCGCTTTGTCTCAAGATGCCGCCTAAGACTAGATCACAGTAGGGGAGAGCAGTTTCTGAGAGGTCTGCGATATCCCGAGGGCCTGCACCAGTCACTTCTCCGGTGATTGGAGTGTCAGCTGCTTTCGGAGGTCCACCACCTACTCAGAGGACTGTGTCCGCTGTATCTGAGGGGCTTCCACCTCCACCTACTGTGCCAGCAGAGGCGTCACAAATGTCTACACTGTTTCGTGACATGCTCGAGGCACAGAGGGCTCAGTCAGAGGCACATCAGAGGCGGACCAACGTTCTACGACAGGCATCAAGAGTGCTCATTAGCTTGCTCATGCTATAGTCAAGAGAGGAGTTCCGGTCTAGCAGCAGGTTGTTCCTCAGGTTGCTCAGCTTCGGCCAGACAACATTCAGGACTTCAAGAAACTGGAGCCTAGGTTTTTCAAGGGGACGGAGGGCATCGTCTATGCTGATGATTGGCTCGAGGACATTGAGCGTCTTATGAGGGTGTCCCGTCTTTCTGAGGATCTAAAGGTTGAGGCGGTAGGACTTCAACTGTTCGACGTTGCTCACACTTGGTTCAGGAATGAGCTGATTCTGGTTGACGCAGGACAATCTTGGGAGGTATTCAAAGACCTTTTCAAGAAGAAGTTTTTCGCCCGGGCAGACAGGCTAGACTTGGGGAGACAGTTTGAGAGTCTCATTCAGGGGAGCATGTCTGTGGAGGAGTACGCTGCGGAGTTTGACAGGTTGAGCCGATTTGTAAAGTATCTGGTAAGAGAACCGGAGGTTCGAGCTATTCGTTTCTGTGAGGGTCTAAACTGGGAAGTGAAGATTCTCATTCCGTCTTTTTATGAGACATACTCGGAGATACTTGCAGAGGCACGCAAGGTTGAGCGGGAGTTGGGTTTGAAGCCCAAGAGAGACCGTGATTCTTTTCTGGGGGCCAACGGTAGTGCAGTATCTGCCAAACGTCCTCATTTCCAGTCCAGACCTTTCCAGCTGCCACAGCAGAACCAGACTCCAGCTAGAGTATCTTTTCACCAGGCACCTCAGCAGCAGAGACAGTTACAGCAAGCTCCATACAACTACTGCAAGAAGTCCGGCCATATCTGGGAAGTTTGTAGGAGGAGGTTGGAAGTTTGTTTGTATTGTGGTACTGAAGGGCATCAATCGAGAGAGTGTCCTTGTCGTGCAGTTCAGGGAGCAGCTTCATCTCCAAGGGGACTGCTTTCGACACAGCAACAGCGTTTTGTCCAGCATCAGCAGCAGGGAGGTGCTCGGCAGGGATAAGCGTTTGCTATGACCGTCGAGGAGGATGAACCCACCGGAGATGTCATCGCAGGTTCTATTCTTCTTGACTCTATTCCAGCTTTAGCTTTGTTTGATAGTGGTGCTTTCCATAGTTTTGTATCTATTTTTTTTGCTCTGAAGCATGGTTTGGTAGCTGAGTCTTTGCTTAGGACTTACAAGATTATGACCGGGGGAGGCATTATCCTGGTTAATAATATTTGCAAGGATCGGAGAGTTACTCTGGGAGGCCGAGAGTTGAGTGCATGTCTACTTGAAATGCCACTTTCGAGCTACGACATTGTACTCGGGATGGATTGGTTGAGTAGGCACCGTGCTAGCATAGATTGTAGAGGAGGTAGAGTTTTGTTTGGTCCGCCATGAGAGCCAGAGTTCGAGTTTGCTAGAGGAGCTGCAGAGAAGGGAGAAGGCATTATTTGTGGAGCTATGGTGGAAGATAAGGAGTTGCCGCATCCGTTGATAACAGAATTCTTGGATGTATTTCCTGAGGAATTGCCAGGATTACCGCCATATCGAGATATTGAATTTTCTATAGACTTGGTGCCAGGTGCAGAACCAATTTCGCAGCATGTCTATAGAGTAAACAACAGCGAGCTGGTCGAGTTAAAGAAGCAGGTGACGAATTGCAGGATAAGGGGTTTATCAGATCGAGTTCTTCACTATGGGGAGCCCCGGTATTGTTTGTACCGAAGAAGGATAGATCGGTGTGCATGTGCATTGATTACAGGGCTTTGAATAATCTCACTATCAAGAATAAGTATCCTTTGCCATGGATTGATGATCTGTTTGATCAGTTGAGTGGAGCCAAGGTATTTTCTAAGATAGATTTGAGATCAGGCTACCATCAGGTGAAGGTGAAGTCGGAGGACATATCGAAGACTGCTTTTAGGACTCGGTATGGTCAGTACGAGTTTATGGTGATGCCGTTTGGTTTGACTAATGCACTAGCGGTATTTATGAACTTGATGAACAAGGTGTTCCACCAGTACCTTGACAAGTTCGTGGTGGTGTTAATCGACGACATACTCATATACTCGAGGACACCGAAGGAGCACGAGGAGCATTTAAGGATTGTGTTGGATGTGCTGAGGAAGGAGAAGCTGTATGGGAAGTTGTCCAAGTGTAAGTTTTTCTTGGACAAGGTAGAATTCTTGGAGCATGTTGTGACTGGTGATGGTATTTCAGTGGATCCAAAGAAGATTTCGGCAGTGGAATCTTGGAAGATCCCGAGTTCGGTAGCAGAGATCAGGAGTTTCTTGGGATTGGCAGGCTATTACAGGAAGTTTGTGCTAGATTTTTCGAGGATTGCCGAGCCGATGACTAGACTCATAAGAAAGGATGTGGAGTTTGTTTGGACGGAGGATTGCTAGGTTACTTTTGAGAAGTTAAAGAAGAGGTTGACGTCTGCTCCTATTTTGACGTTGCCATCAGGGTCCGGAGGTTTCACTATTTATAGTGATGCATCGGGGAAGGGTTTGGGTTGTGTTCTTCAGCAGCATGGGAAAGTGATTGCCTATGCATCCAGGCAATTGCATCCTCATAAAAAGAACTATCCTACCCATGATTTGGAGTTGGCAGTCGTCATATTCGCCCTGAAGTTGTGGAAACATTATTTGTACGGAGAGCGTGTGGAGATCTTCACAGACCACAAAAGCTTGAAGTACATTTTCACGCAAAAGGAGTTGAACATGAGGCAGCGTCGGTGGTTGGAACTAATGAAGGATTTTGATATCTTTTTGCAATATCATCCTGGGAAAGCCAATATAGTTGCCGATGTTTTGAGCAGGTATCCGGTAGCTATGTTCTTAACGTAGGATCGATATTTGTTGGAGGACTTGGAGAGCTTGGGCATTAAGGTAATTGTTCCTGGTTGTGCTATGCAGATGTGGGGGCTGCAGATACACTCAGATTTGATGGACAGGATCAAGGTAGCACAGTATGAGGATGTATCTCCGAGGAGTATCAGAGCTCAGGTGAGAGCAGGATTGGAGGATGATTTCACTATTGCAGAGGATGGATCTTTGAGGCATGGAGTTAGATTGTGTGTGCCAAGTGGGGAGCTGCGTGAGAAGGTATTGCAGGAAGCGCATCGCTCTCAGTATTCCATGCATCCAGGTGCTAACAAGATGTATCGAGATATGCGAGAGAGTGTGTGGTGGTATGGCATGAAGAGGAAAGTGGCACAGTTTGTATCCAGATGCTTAGTGTGCCAGCAAATGAAAGCCGAGAGGCAGAGGCCAGAAGGTTTACTTCAGCCATTATCCATTCCAGAGTGGAAGTGGGAACACATTACTATGGATTTTGTGTCCGGACTACCACGATCTCCAGGAGGGAAATACGCGATTTGGGTCATCGTTGATAGGTTGACCAAGTCGGCCCAGTTTTTGCCTTTCAAAGTGGGTTTGTCTACGGAGAAGCTGTCAGAGATGTATGTGAGGCAGATCGTTAGGATACATGGAGTTCCCGTCAGTATAGTCTTAGATCGGGATAGTCATTTCACTTCTCAATTCTGGAGGAGTTTGCAGGAGAGTTTGGGCACTCAGCTCAAATTCAGTACTGCATATCATCCCCCGACAGATGGGCAGTCAGAGAGGACTATTCAGATTCTCGAGGATATGTTGCGCACTTATGTATTAGATTACGGGGGTTCTTGGGAGGACCATCTCCATTTGGTAGAGTTTGCTTACAACAACAGTTACCAGGCCAGTATAGAGATATCACCTTTTGAAGCTCTATACGGTCGGAGGTGTCGTACTCCTTTGTCTTGGGACGATATTGGAGAGAGAGTTTTGCTTGGGCCAGAGATGGTTGTGGATACAGCAGAGAAGGTTCAGTTGACCAGAGACAGACTTCGAGTGGCGCAGGACAGACAACGGCATTGGTCCGATAGCCATCGGAGGCCTTTGGAGTTCGAGGTATAGTTTAGATTTTGTTTTGTGTTTGTTCTTGGTTGTTTGTTATAGATTAAGTTCTTAAGGTGGTGTTTTATTCTAGGTGGGTGGTTTGGTATTTCTGAGGATTTCTCCGACACGAGGCACGATTCGCTTCGGTGGAGGCGGAAAGGTTAGTCCGTGATTCATCGGACCTTTCACTATTTTAGAGAGGATCGGTGCAGTTTCTTATAGACTAGACTTGACACCTGCATTGGAGAGAGTGCACAACGTGTTTTACGTGTCACAGTTGAGACGATACGTGACAGATCCTAGTCATGTATTGGATCACTCGGAGATAGAGGTGGGCCCTACTCTTAGCTATCCAGAGCAGCCAGTTGAGATTCTGGATCGGAAAGAGAAGGTACTGAGGAACCAGACTATTCATTTGGTGCGCGTCGCATGGAGGCATCACTCTCCAGGGGAGTCTACCTGGGAGAGAGAGGATGAAATACGAGAGCGTTATCCATATTTGTTTGTGCCTTGAGGTATGTTACTTCCTAGTTATGTTCTATTCATTCTTATGATCTTTCATAGTTAGTTGTGATTCATTAGTTCTGTTCTGTTATTTCTGGGGATAGTTTTCATCTTTGAATTTCGAGAAAAAAATTATTTTAAGGAGGGTAGACTTGTCACTTCCATATTTTCTAGGAAAAAATATTTTAGTAATTTCCTATTTAATTAATTATTATGCTTGATAAATATTTATTCGTTGTATTATTTAATTATTGTTAGATGTTAGTTATTTAATTTGGACTTGTGTAAGTGGACCTAACTAGTTTAGTTTGGACCCATGGACCAACATGAATTAATTAGTTAGACTTAGCCCATTTAGAAAGCCCATTGTTAAGGAGATGGATTAAATTAATTAAATCATTGGACTAGAAGCTTTCTTCCTTAATTATTTCTTCATGAGAGGCCCCAAGGGGTATAATGGACATCTCATAGGCAGGGGAATATGGGCCGGCCTATTTAAAAAGAAGGGGAAAATTCTCTCTCCCATTTTTCATTCCAAATCTAGATCTAGAATTTTCCACTACCAAATTCCTTCATTCCCACTTCATTTTCCTACCAAAATTCATTCCAATTCCTTCCCAAATCACCATTAGAGACTTGAGAAGCAAGGATCTAGAAGGAGGAAGCAAGGATCTACAAAGAGGAGCAAGGATCTACAATTTGGAAGAAATTTTATCTCAATTAGAGGTTTCATTGGGAACCATCTCCCAATAGGTACAATTCAGTTTTCCCCCTTAAAATAGCTTCTAAATATGATATTTTATCATGAAAAATCAACCCATATGTATGTACTACCCATAGGATTTGGTTTTGTGTTCATAGGAGGCCTATTAAGAAAGTTATGGTACTTTTGTGTCAATTTTAGGAGAATTCCGAGAATAACATTTGTTGTGTGTGTCAATTGATCCTATAGATCAATTTGGCATAAGTTTATGTGTTTGGGGATAGTGTCGTATCCATAATTGGGTACGTATAGGTCGTATCCCAATAATTTGGTGATACGTGTTATTTTGGGGGTTTTTCCTCCGACACGAGACTTTGTACATGTCGTATTTTGACACGGACACATAGATCTATATTTGACACTTTGTTTTGTTCAAAAATAATATATGTGACTTGCTTGTGTCCTTCGGGGTGCAATTGAAGGTGTGGTGGACTCGTGTCGCATGCGTATCCTAGATCTAGTAGGATACGGTATGATACTCTCCATTTGTTGTGTGTTTATGTGTAAATCTAATTAATTGTGCTTTAATTCTTGAATTATAATTGAATATATATATATATATATATATATATATATATATATATATATATATTATGTTATATTTATTATAGTGTTTATTGCATCATAGATCTATGTATTATATATGTATTAATAGAATATATATTATGTAGCTTTCTTCTACATGCATTAATATATATGTTATAATATATGTTAGGGATGTAAATATATGATTATGCTTTTATAACATATATGTGTATGTTTAATTAAGTAATTAGATTATTTATAGTTATTATATGATTATATATATATATATATATATATATGTATGGATGTATATTTATTATATATGTTGTATGTGTGTGTTGTTGCTATATTATTATGTACATAATAATAGGAGTGGGTGTATAGTTATTATATATATATATTATATTTAAATGGGTGATATATATATATATATATATATTCACAAGTTTTTAGCGACGGAGTTTTGGCGACAGCAGCCGCTGTCACAAAACAGCAGCAGCCGCTGTAGCTAAGAGGCGGCGACATTAATGACAGCAGCCGCTGTCATTATTGAGGGACAACAGCGGCGGAAAATGCAGCAGCAGTGACAGCAGAATCTGTGACGGTTGAAAACCGTCACCAAAGCAGCAAGCAACAGTGCAAATTCGAACAGCAGCGGAGACGATGGCTTCAGTGACAGCCAGAACTGTCACTAAAAGCTTGGTTTCAGCGTATCAGTGTTTTTCAACATTGTTTTCAGCGACAGTTAGGCAGATTATTATATTTGTATTTATATACTATATATATATATATATATATATATGTATATATATGTATTAATATTGAGATAATATACTATTATTGCTATAATTCTTATTTGTATAATATTAGTATATATTTATATATTATATATGAGGGTATTTAGTATATCAAGGTATTGAGTATTACCTTGTGGAAACCAAGGTTAGTGGGATACTCAAGATACGGGATTTGGGTATCAAGATTGTGATTTTGTTGAGATACCAAGTTGGTTCAAAACTATGGTTCCTATTTGATGTGTAATTAATATTCTATATTGTTATACATAATTGTTTGATATATATGTATTGTGATGTTTACCTTGGAATTTACGTATCCGGAGATACGGTATCCTAATATTTTAGGATATATTTTTTATGACTTAGATTTTAATATCTTGACCCAAGATTGTTGTGTTAGACTTGTGCAACCTAGAAATAGATAGTTGACCTTGGTTTGACCATAGTTGACTTAGAGTTGACCATAGTTGACTTTTGACTTAAAATTGACTTATTGACCTAGAAGTTGACTAGTTTAACTTATTCTCTTTTCGGAATCTTGTATTGATGTTGTGTTCCATATCTAGGTCTTCGAGGCACCGAGTCAGACATCTGTGAGACTATTCTTTGGACTTCAGCCGAGTACATTCTCTGATAGTTTCTCATTTATGATATTCTCTATGTTCATTGTATCTAGTGTAGATATCCATGTTATTTTGACACTATGGTTACACGGATTGGTATATTCGGATCTCGTCATGAGATGTTATTCCTTGGTATATGGTGTATATGGTGCAAGTATTGTTTTATTGGTTATCTTGTACATGTACATACACTGATTCTCGGAAAGAGTCGCTATCTTCTTGGGGAATCTCGTGCCATAGCATACCGTGGTTGGATCTATTATACCAGTCGGGTGTGGGGAGTATTACTATAGATATGTGATCAATATCCCTATTGTATCAAGTACTGATTACTGAATAGTGTTGATCATACACCGCACGTATGATTAGCCAGGCCGCATTGCATCTTGCCCAAGCCGATCACATGTTAAGCTAGTACTCACACACTTAGTCATTAGTATTCTTGTTTCATTGGCATATTGTTCATTATTGTATTTATTCCAGTATTTCTTTATTGTATATATCTTTTGTATCTATTGTGCATCTTGTTTATCCACATCTATTTACTGCTACATAGTTTTTATCATTGATTAGAACTGCTGTTAGAGATGTACTCTGCTCCTTTTCTGACTGGATATATTTTTTTAGATGACACTGAGGAGTGGTACCCTACCTATTATGGACCCCAGGATGTTGTGGGTTTAGATTCTGAGACCCTGGCTCAGGAGGGACTTATTCCAACTGAGACAGTTGACCCAGGAGTTGTAGCTTCGTAGTATTCTTTTGTACTGGATTTGTCTCCAGCTTATTCTGTATTTCTTCTGACTCATTGATGTATTATTTTGGACTCATGAGTTGTATTGTGACTATCCTATTCTTTATCTGATTCGTGCTCAATTCTATCTTAGTTCTGTGATTGAGTATACTATCATTATTGGTGGTTCATTATATTATTAGATAGATTATCTAGACAGTGTTCTACCGCCGATTCTGCGGCGTAGGCTGGACGTTGTTTTCGACTTGTACCCTTACACCGGGTGCGGGTCGTGACACGATTCTACAAGACCAACAAGCATAAGAAGAAATGCTTCATTCTGGGGGTAGTGCTTACCCCTCATCCAAACTCAAGTGTAGAAAAACTCACAAAGTATGGGTGCCCAAACCTCGTCATGCATATCCCGAAGATGCTACCAACAAGGAATAGAGCATTTTAGTTGACGAGAGTTCCCTTGTCAATTTTGTTCAGATCAATGACTTGGTGGACAATTCCCTTCCGTTAAATAAGGGATACAATTCATGCAACTCGCACAATTTCAAGCAAATGGTGATCCACACCCAAGCTTCTGAATCCCTTGAGTTAAATAAGGGATACAATTCATGTAACTTGCACAATTTTGAGCAAAAGGTGATCCACACCCAAGCTCCTCAGCCCGCGCGTATTCATTGTAATATGCGATACAAGCAAGGCATCGACACCGCTGTCCAAACTAATAAGCACAAAAATAAAGTATTGGTTTGGGAGAATCATTCTCTTAACATATTAATTACACGCATAATAGAGGGAAAATTATGCGCCACTCGTACGCCATGTCAAGACCTTTGTAAAAAATTAAATGTGTATAGACAAACTGTGCCAACTTTGTATGTACCATAAAATATGCGTCAAATAGGAGCAATCTCTACACAATATGATGATTGTGCGCGTGTGCACAAGAGGACGGTAAGAGACAATTTTCTCTCCTCCCTAAAGAGAAAATACTCGAGATATGACGAATCACTTGCCAATCAAGCCACCACATCACCCTATACACAAGGGACCAAAAATATGTACAGAAGATTCAATATATCTCATGTAAAGAGTCTGCTATCTTCCTCCTTTTCTCTTTCCTCTTTTGATTTATGTGAGCTTATTGTACAAAAACATAAAGAAAGGGACCCTTCTAACATTACAATGGTGTTTCCTAATAAACAACATTGTAATTTTCATAGAATTGTAATCAAATATTGCTATGCATTAGTAAAACGGTTTGTGTTTGACCGATTGACTTACACTATGTCTCCTAAGCCTCAACCTACAAAGCAAGTTGACAACCAGGAGCACCATGACGAACCGCTCTTTGCTTCACCATATATGGCTTCACATTTTCCTCGTGGTAGGAGAAAATAAAGACGAAGTTCTTCAAGAACACCTATCCAGAGAAAATTTTACCAACTCATCGACTCCTTTGAAGGAGTATACCAAAATACTCGTTCTTAAAGATGAGAGCTCATTCGTCACAAGAATCTTTATTCCTCAGAATCCGAGGGTGGGGTTAGCAATCCCTTTAATTTTGAAACTGACAGTGTAGACTCCAACTACACGGTTTTCCAATCCATCTATTGTATACAGGAATATTAGCATTTACGCCATCGGTGATGAACAAAAAGCTTCTCCATCGGAAGCAAACGAATAACGCCTCCACTCATTAGAGACCTCTCTCAAGGTTATACACACCATGATGCAAAATATACATCAAATGATGACAACCCAATATTCTGCTATACCATCACCCGTCCAAGTGCCTTCATTCATACCTGTGCAACCTACTCTTGGAACAATGCCTCTGCAGGATACATTTTTTTAGAAGCAGTCATAAACCAAGAGTCAGTAGCACCAACTCTTAATCCTCTTAATATTGGGGGTGGATCTCCATCGGTGATGATTCCTGTTCAACCAGGATCCTATCAGTCAGTCACACCACTCCGACCAGAAGATCCTTTCGAAGCAATCCGAGAGTTGCATGCATAGGTTGATATTTTAAAGAACAAAGACCAACTCCGCAAGTTGGAGTAGAAACAACCTTATCTTCCGTATTAGGATAATATTTCGTTCCCTCATAATTACAAACCTCAATCGATAGTATTGTTTAAAATTAGGACATCACAGAGCCAATATATTAATTATTTTAATATGATGGTAGCTCATCTACAGAAATATGATGCTCTTCTTACCAGATTATTTGTGGGATGCTTAGCCGGCATAGCCTACGATTGGTATCGTAGTTTATCTGATAACTGCATATCATCATTTGATGACATAAAGTATTTTTTTTCTCACGATTCTACGAGGGTGGCATGGATATGGCGATATCTTTACTCATCAATATCAAATAGAAGAAGAAGAAATCCGCTCGTGAATTCGTTGAGCATTTCAGTTAGGCAACTATGAAGTTATCCCCTGATATTCCAGACTTTGCATTCAATGATACCTGCAAAAAGAACCTACTACCTATAGTAGGGCTCTAGACAGGTCCAACTCAATTTTAAGACTGGACGTCGTTCATCATCGGGACCGAAGCTGCTGAAGGCAACGGTAAAATGGCACACAATTTGGGGTTAAAAATGACCAATATGGAAGGGAACAACCCTCTATCAGTGCGAATAATCACAATAACAAAGGAAATGAGGCCTGGGCGATAAATCTGTCAAAGCGACCTACCTATCCTCAACACAAAATCCTACTGAGTCTTCCAAGACTAAGAAAGAATATTCCTTTGATGAGAGCAATATACCGAGCATCTTCGAATGCTTGATAAAAAGTAACAAGTTACAGTTGCCTAATGGCAAATGACCAAATAAGGCTGGTAAAATTGGTGACCTAAAGTACTGCTTGTACTACCAATATATACATTACCCTACTAAGGCTTATTATATCTTGAAAAGAAAGATACAACAGTTGATTGGTGCTAAAGCTATCACCCTTCACAACAAAGAGAAGACAATCACTGCCAATATGGTATCTCTTCAATTCGGTGATTTTTCAGCACAAGAAGTCCCGAAAGACATCTTCCTAATACTTCGAGCTACCTCCTAGAAGAATTCAAACAGAGGAATTGGTGCCTCTTATATCACAGTTCATGACGAGATTATGTAGATTCATCCCGATCTGCTGTCAAATTGGGACCAGGGAGCAGCATCTTCTAATTCAAAATCTAAGAAGGATAAGAAGTATAAATCATGCAATATAATTTCTTCGGATCCTCAGTTAGACGGAGATTAGGACCAACATTAGGAAGAGGTATCTCTCGATATCAAAATTTAAAATCTGAATATTGTCACACAAATATCTACTCGAAAGCTTCACTTGATGCACCGACAATGGTCCTTGATTGGAAACGTTCCGCTATATAGGGCACAAAAATCTTTATTGCTTATGAAGGTGTTCCTATAAATTCCTCCTCCTTCTGTAACCATTAGAGAATCAACCTCGACTCAGGTGCTTGAAGAGGATCGCCCCCAATTTTATCGATACTTCCAACAATCAGTAGGCTTGATGCAAAATATGGGATATAATTTCCAGAAAGCTAAAGTTTTAAACTTTTGCAAGGGACGATGTATTCCTCTATAACTCCGAGGCCAGTCCAATAAATCTCGTAGTGGATTGGGCTATGATGAGACCAGCCCACAGACTCACTCCATGAAGGGACATGATAAAAAGAAACTCAAGTCGTGTAACATAGTACTTCTTTGTCCGATGCTCGAAGAAGAAGCCATGACTAGTACCAGGTCCAGCAAATATTATCATAAAACTTATGAATCTATCCCGAAAGATATTTCTGACACTCTTTCTACTTCGCTAGCTCATGCTACTCCGGTCACAACCGAACCTGGTCCTTCAAAGCATACTACGGTTGAGAAAGAAAAGCAAAAGGAAGTACGTTTCGACAAATCTCTGAAGAAAAATGTACCCCAAGGAATTGAAAATCCCTACAATTTTGATATATTGGCACAACTGGCCAATACCCTCGCCCGACTCTCTATATTCGAGTTGCCTCATTTGTCGAAGGAGACTCGTGAAGCTTTGAGTGAAGCTCTAATACATGCGAACTCATGCTTATCTCAATTCAAGACTCCTGATTAAGAGCTATTAGCGTGTCCTCAATGCTACAACGTGATCAAAAAGATTCCTAACATCAACTTCATGCAAGATGACATGCTATTCAAAGATAATCAGCATGACAGGCCTTCGTATTATACCGGTTACATCATATCTATTAAGTTGAACCGTATTCACATCAACCCTGATTCTTCACTCAACATCATTCCTAAAAGTCTACTGAGAGGATTAAAGATACCGATGCACAACCTGTCTGCTACCAGTACTACCATTCTAGGCTTCAATATTGGAAGAAGTAAACCACGGGAAAATATACGCCTAAAAATTTAAATAGACGATCTACGTACTGATGTCACATGCTATGTGATTGACTCTGATATATTCTATAATATTTTACTGGGACATCCATGGATACACGAGCATAAAATTATACCCTCCACCCTACATCAATGCTTTAAGTATGTAAATAGTAGAGGAGAGGTCAAAATAGAGGTAGCTGACATGAACCCTTTCAAAGGTATGAAAACCTGTTTTGCTGACTCTATACTCTATAAATCGGAGTTTATGAAAAAGAAAGCTAATCAAGCTAGTAATGAAGTTAAGAACAATCTAAAATAAAAGCAACTGATAATCAGATCAAAGGACATACTACTCGTCCAACTCCTTGGAAGCCTCTCGGCATCGACCTGCACAAGTCATCTACATTGGTAATCAACCTTCGATGCAATGAACAACCAACAATGGAGAATGAGCCACTTGTTATCGACCTTCGTTGTAACAAACAATCAACATCAGTGAATTAACCCCTAGTTATCACTCTTGCCAAGCCTCCTATCAAGGCTAAATATTCTGCCTACTATGTAGAAGCATAAAATGTGTGCCTCAGATAGATAACATATTTTTTTACAAATAAATCCAATAAGTAGAAGAATGGTGCACTTTCTACTTGTTCCAGAAGAAAGATGCACATTTTCTTACTTGGCGCACTTTTTATTAATTGTAGAGGATGGCGCACTATTCATAGAGTAAAAAAGTGGCACACTTTCTTAATGTTACGAAAGATGGCGCACAAACGATCTTCTCTCTCTAAATATTTAATGTAGCAGACTGACAGCTGACAAATACAGAAATCGAAGAGTTAGAGGTTATCATTACAGCGGAGTACTGCACGCAGACCCAGATTATAGTTTAGCAACCCAACCGCAGTGCTATTTTTTCCAAAAGTGTGCCCTAGTGCCATTTTTTTTAAAAGTGCACCGCAGTGCCATTTCCTTCGAAAGTACGCTATAGTGCCATTTTATTTAAAAAAGCGAAGTAGTGCCAATCTCTTTAAAAGTGAGCTGCAGTGCTATTTCCTTTAAAAGTGTGCCGCAATGCCAATTTCTTCAAAAGTGTGCCACAGTATCATTTTTCCAAAAATGCACCGCATTGTTATTCCTTTAAAAGTGCGTTGCGGTGCCAACTCCTTCAAATTTGTGCCG
Organism: Iris macrosiphon; assembly: GCA_036927795.1. Taxonomy (NCBI): domain Eukaryota; kingdom Viridiplantae; phylum Streptophyta; class Magnoliopsida; order Asparagales; family Iridaceae; genus Iris; species Iris macrosiphon. The sequence goes on along the minus strand of JAYESA010000013.1, from coordinate 98,809,464 downwards.
TAGTGCCAATCTTACTAAAACTATGCCAGTCTCTAGATGAATTCTAAAGTGCGCATACTACCTTAACCGACAATGAGCAGTTATGAATGCGTGTCTTACATGCCATACTTCTCATGAAAGGTGTACAAGTAACTGTCCCCCACGACCTATATTTTTCTCGTATAAGAAGCTACGTGTCAAGAAGGCAAGTTGTGCACTCACTCATGCAGAACGTGGGGTATTAATCAACCAAATATGAGCGTATAATGGTAAAACAATATTGACTTTCCATAGTACACGTACACTTTCGTAACTGCTCCTAAACTCTATAAATACAAACAGGCAGTGACTACCAAGGCAAAAGGAAAAAAAGAAGAAGAATACACACAGAGAGTAGCACATATAGACAGATATAGAGAAAGGGGCTAAAATTTTTAAGTCTTTTAAATTCAAGAGCAGAGTGAGAGAAATAGAAGCTTCTCGTGCCGCTGTGCCAGAGATCTCTTATTGTTCAACTCTCCAAGTTGTTCACGACATTCCCTATATTTCTTCATCTTCATGTGCAGTTCTCTTTCGTGTGCATTTCTTCATCGTCGAGTGGTCAAGGAGTAAAGTAATCATCCACAGATATGATCTCTACAGCGATACTTGTCACTACCATATTTTCTAGGAAAGGGTATTTTAGTAATTTCATAATTAATTAAATATTGTGCATGTTAAATAATTATTGTTGTATTATTTAATTATTGTTAGATGTTAGTTATTTATTTTGGACTTGTGTTATTGGACCTAACTAGTTTAGTTTAGACTCATGAACCAACATGTATTAATTGTTAGATTTGAGCCCAATTAGAAAGCCCATTGATTAGGAGGATGATTAATTTAATTAAATTATTAGACTAGAAGCTTCCCTCCTTAATTATTTTTTCATGAGAGACCCCAAGGGGTATAATGGATATTATATAGTAACTTGAGGAAGGGGTAGAGGGGGCCGATCTATATTAAAAGAGGGAGAAAGTTTCTCTCTCCTCTTTTTATTTGAAATCTAGATCTGGAATTTTTCTCAACCAAATTCCTTCATTCCATATCATTTCCCTACCAAATTTTACCCCAATTTCTTTTCAAATCACCATTGGAGGCTAGTAGAGCAAGGATCTAGAAGGAGAAAGCAAGGATCTACAAAGAGGAGCAAGGATCTACAAGTTGGAGGCCAATTTTATCACATTTGGAGGTTTCATTGGGAATCCATCTCCCAATAGGTACAATTTAGTTTTTCTCCTTAATTTAGGTTCTAAATCGGAGATTTAACAATGCTAAATCAACCCATATGCATAGGCTACCCATAGGATTTGGTTTTGTGTTCATAGGAAACCTATTGTGCAAGTTATGGTACTTTTGTGTCAATTTTGGAAGAATTCCGAGATTGACATTTGTTGTGTGTATCAATTGGTCCTATAGATCAATTTGGCATGTGCTTATATATTTGGGACTAGTATCATATCCATAATTGGGTACGTGTAGGTCGTATCCCAATAAATTGGTGATACGTGTTGATTTGGGGGGTTTTTCTCCGACACGGGACTTTGTGCATGTCATATTTTGACACGGACACGTAGATTTATGTTTGACTCTTCGTATTGTTCATAAATAATATATTAGACTTGCTCATATCCTTCGGGGTACATTTGGATGTGTGGTGGACTCGTGTCACAAGCGTATCCTAGATCTAGTGGGATACGGGTGTGATACACTCCATGTGTTTGTGCAATTTAATTTTAGATCTATTTCTAAATTGTTCTTAGTCATGGTGATGTGTAGTTATATGTATATATATATATATATATATATATATATATATATATTGTTGTTATATATATTTATGTATTAGTGTGTCATAGATCTATGTATCTATTTTACCTATGTATATATATATTTATGTAGCTATTCTTCTACATATATAAAAGTTATTAAATATTGTAGTATGTATATATATGTATATATTAAGTGGATATATATATATATATATATATATATATATATATATATATATATATATATATATATATATATATATATATATATATATATTATTATTATACATATACTTATATGTTGTATTTATATATTATTGGTATGATTATATATATATATATATATATACGTGTACGTAAATGTTGTGATGATATATATATATATATATATATATATATATATATATATATATATATTAATATATATATATATATATATATATATATATATATATATATGTTACTATATATGCATTAGTGAAGATACATATATATGTATGTGGAGGAGTATGTGTGTATATATATTTATTAGTTGTATATATATATATATATAAATATATTTATATATATATACACAATGTATTATATATAAGAGTGAGAGAGGGGAGAACAAGGGCTTCTGCGATAGATTTCAGCGACAGCAGCAACACAACAGCTGCAGCAGGGGATTTAGCAACAGCAGCCGCAACAACATTTGCGACAGCAACTGAAATAGCAACAACAGTCGCAACAGCAATAGCAACAACAACAGTAGTAGCGACGCCAGAAGTTCAGCCACAACAACAACAGTTCAACAACAACGACAACAGCAGAAAACTGTCGCAATAACAGCAGTAACAGCAGCGGTATGAACAACGTATCGGCAGTTTCAACGACGGCAGCGGGGGCTTTTAGCGACAGTTCTACAATTTTATATATATTTATGTATTTAATTATAATATATATATATATATATATATATATATATAAAAGGTATTAGTATATATGTATATATATTCCTAATTATTAATTATGTTTTAGTATAGTATATTTATAATAATTAGTTGTTAGCATATAGTTATTATAGGTAGTTAGTATATATATAAAGTTGTGGCTTTTACCTTGAGATACCAAGGTAAGTATCTAGGTATTTGGGGATGCCCAAGGTATTGGATTTGTGTATCAAGATTGAGGTTTAGTTGTGCGATACCAAGTTGGTTCGAAACCAAGGTATCCTTTTAGCATTTGTAATTAGTATTTTATATATTTAATATTATTTGATATATGTATATATGATATTTTATCTCCTATTTTCGTATCCTGAGATACGGTATCCTAGTATCCTAAGATATAGTTGGTATGACCTAGATTTATAATATTTGAACCCAATATCTTTGAGATAGACTCATGCAACCTAGAAATAGTTAGTTGACATAGTTTAACATAGTTTGACCATAGCTTGACCGGTTTGACTTAGAGTTGACCTAGTTTGACTTTTGACTTAGAAATGACTTGTTGACCTAGAAGTTGACTAGTTTAACTTATTTTCTTTTTGAAACCTTGTATTGATGTTATATTCCATATCTAGGTCTTCGAGGCACCCTATCAGACATCTGTGATACTATTCTTTGGACTGCAGGCGAGTACATTCTCTGATAGTTTCTTATTTATGATATCCTCTATGTCTATTATATTTAGTGTAGATATCCATATTTTTTGACACGATGGTTTTACGGATTGGTATATCCAGATCTCGTCATGAGATGTTATTCCTTGTATATGGTGTATCTTATGCGAGACTTCTTTCATTGATTATCTTGTGCATGTACAGACACTGATTATCGAAAAGATTTGCTACCTTCCTAGAGAATCCCGTGCCATAGCATACCATGGTTGGATCTATTATACCAATCGGGGGTGGTGAGTATTTTAGTATAGATATATGATCATACCTTTCTTGTGCATGTCTTGTTCCTTGTGAGTGTTGATCATACACCGCACATATGATTAACCAGGCCATTATACTCTTGTGCAAGTTCCCAAGTCGATCACATGTTAAATCTAGTACTCACTCACTTAGTCATTAGTATTCTTGTTCGTTGTCATATTATTCATTCTTGTATTTATTTCCACTAGTTCCTTTTTGTATATCTCTTGTATCTTTTGTGCATCTTGTATATTCACATATATTTACTGTTACATAGTTTTTATTATTTATTAGAACTCCTGTTAGAGATGTACTCTGCTCCTTTCCTGACTGGATATATTTTTTCCAGATGACACTGAGGAGTGGTACCCTACACATTATGGACCTCAGGATGTTGTGGGCTTAGAGTTAGAGACCCTGGCTCAGGAGGAACTTATCCCGATTGAGACAGACGACCCAGGACTTGTAGCTTCTTATATTCTTTTGTACTGGATTTGTCTCCAACTTATTTGTTAGTATTCTTTCAGACTCATTGATGTTATTATTTTAGACTATGAGTTGTATGTGACTATTCTATTCTTTATCGTATTCATGCTCTTTTTTATCTTAGATTTGTGATTGAGTATATTGATTTGTTTGGTGGTACATTATATTGCTAGATAGATTACCCAGACAGCGTACCGTCGATTCTGCGGCGTAGGCTGGGCGTTGTTTCCGACCTGCATCCCTACATCGAGTGCGGGTCGGGACACATTTTTAGTGGTAGCCCATGCAGGTCTTTCTTCGAGGTCGCAATTAGTGCGATTCATAGTGGTGCTCTGAATTGAGTGCTATTACGTGCCTGTGTCAGGATATGGGCTATAGACTATAGGTTGAGAATACTCAATCACACCTAGAAAAAATTCTTTTGATTCATTCAACTATTCTCTTTTGATATTGACATTTGATCTTTAAACTGTCCTTTCCTTGAGTGTCTTACATCATGTGTCGTATTAATTCTTTCTTTCGCTTTGTCTCAGGATGTCGCTTAAGACTAGATCGCAGCAGGAGAGAGCAGCTTCTGAGAGGTCTGCGACGAGGGCCTGCACCAGTCACTTCTCCGGTGATTGGAGTGTCAGTTGCTTTCTAAGTTCTACCACCTACTCCGAGGACTGTGCCATCTGTATCTGAGGGGCTTCCACCTTCACCTTCTATGCCAGCAGTGGCGACACAGATGTTTACACTATTTCGTGAGATGCTCGAGGCATAGAGGGCTCAGTCAGAGGCACATCAGAGGCAGACCAACATTTTATGATAGGGCATCAAGAGTGCTCATCAACTTGCTTGTGCCGTAGTTGAGAGAGGAGTTCTGGTCCAGCAATAGGTTGCTCCTCAGGTTGCTCAGCTTCGGCCAAGCAACATTCAGGACTTCATGAAGCTGGAGCCTAGGGTCTTCAAAGGGATAGAGGGCATCGTCTATGTTGATGATTGGCTCAAGGACATTGAGCGTCTTATGAGGGTCTCCCGTCTTTCTGAGGATCTGAAGGTTGAGAGGTTAGGACTTCAACTGTTTGACGTCGCCCATACTTAGTTCAGGAAGGAGCCGATTCTTATTGACGTGGGACAGTCTTGGGAGGTATTCCAGGGCTTTTTCAAGAAGAAGTTCTTTGCTTGGGCAGACAGGCTAGACTTGGGAAGGCAGTTTGAGAGTCTCATTCAGGGGAACATGTCTGTGGAGGAGTATGCTTCGGAGTTCGGCAGGTTGAGCCAATTTGCAGAGTATTTGGTAAGAGAGCTGGAGGTTCGGGCTATTTTTTTCCGTGAGGGTCTAAACTGGAAAGTGAAGATCCTCATTCTGTCTCTTTATGAGACACACTAGGAGATACTTGCAGAGGCACGCAAGGTTGAGCGAAAGTTGGGTTTGAAGTCCAAGAGAGACCGTGATTCTTTTCTGTGGGCAAACAGCAGTGCAGTATCTGCCAAATATCCTCATTTCTAGTCCAGGCCTTTCCAGCAGCTCCAGCAGCACCAGAATCTAGCTAGGGCACCGTTTTACCAGGCACCATAACAACAGAGACAGTTACAGCAATCTTTGTGCCACTTCTGCAAGAAGCCCGGCCACATCTGGGAAGTTTACAGGAAGAGGTTGGGAGTTTGTTTGTATTATGGTACTAAAGGGCATCAGCTGAGGGAGTATCCTTCCAATCCTCGTCGTGCAGTTCAGGGAGCAGCTTCACCTGCGAGGGCACATGCAAGATAACCTGTCGTACAGCCGAGGGGACCGCTTCCGATATAGCAGCATAATTATTTCTAGCATCAGCAGCAGGGAGGTGCATGTCAGGGACGAGCGTTTGCTATGACCGTCAAGGAGGATGAGCCCATCGGAGATGTTATCGCAAGTTTTATTCTTCTTGATTCCATTCTAGCTTTAGCTTTGTTTGATAGTAGTGCTTCCCATAGTTTTGTATCTGTTTCTTTTGCTCTGAAGCATGGTTTGGTAGCTGAGTCTTTGCTTAGGATTTGCAAGATCATGACCAGGGGAGGCATTATCGTGGTTAATGATATTTACAAGGATCGGAGAGTTACTCTGGGAGACCGGGAGTTGAGTGCATGTCTACTTGTAATGCTACTTCTGAGCTACGATATTGTACTCGGGATGGATTGGTTGAGTAGGCACCGTGTTAGTATAGATTGTAGAGGAGATAGAGTTTTGTTTGGTCCACCGGGAGAGCCAGAGTTCGAGTTATAATTTTGTTTGGTCCACCGGGAGAGCCAGAGTTCGAGTTTGCTAGAGGAGCTGCATAGTAGAAAGAAGGCATTATTTATAGAGCTATGGTAGAAGACAAGTAGTTGTCGTATCCGTTGATAACAGAGTTCTTGGATGTGTTTCCTGAGAAATTACCAGGATTGCCGCCAGATCGAGATATAGAATTCTCTATAGACTTGGTGCCAGGTGAAGAACCAATTTCGTAACATGTCTATAGAGTAAATAATAGCGAGCTGGTCGAGCTGAAGAAGCAGGTGGACGAATTGCAGGATAAGGGGTTTATCAGATCGAGTTCTTCACCATGGGGATCCTCGGTATTTTTTGTACCGAAGAAGGATGGATCGGTGCGCATGTGCATTGATTACAGGGCTTTGAATAATCTCACTATCAAGAATAAGTACCCTTTGCCACGGATTGATAATCTGTTCAATCAGTTGAGATCAGGTTACCACCAGGTGAAGGTGAAGCCAGAGGACATACCGAAGACTGCTTTTAGAACTCGGTATGGTCAGTACGAGTTTATGGTGATGTCATTTGGGTTAACTAATGCACCGACGGTATTTATGAACTTGATGAACAAGGTGTTCCATCAGTACCTTGACAAGTTTGTGGTGGTATTCATCGATGACATACTCATATACTCGAAGACATCGGAGGAGCACGAGGAATATTTGCGGATTGTGTTGGATGTGCTGAGGAAGGAGAAGCTGTGTGGGAAGCTGTCTAAGTGTGAGTTCTTCTTGGACAAGGTAGAGTTCTTGGGGCATGTTGTGACTGGTGATGGTATTTCAGTAGATCCGAAGAAGATCACAGTAGTGGAATCTTTGAAGACCCCGAGTTCGGTAGCAGAAATCAGGAGTTTCTTGGAATTGGCAGGCTACTACAGGAAGTTTGTGCAAGATTTTTTAGGATTGCCGAGCCGATGACCAGACTCACCAGGAAGGATGTAAAGTTTGTTTGGACGGAGGTTTGCTAGATTTCTTTTGAGGAATTAAAGAAGAGGTTGCCATCAGGGTCTGGAGGTTTCACTATTTATAGTGATGCATCAGGAAAAGGTTTGGGTTGTGTTCTTCAGCAAAATGGGAAAGTGATTGCCTATGCATCCAGGCAATTACGTTCTCATGAGAAGAACTATCCTACCCATGATTTAGAGTTGGTAGCAGTCATCTTTGTCCTGAAGTTGTGGAAATACTATTTATACGGAGAGCGTGTAGAGA